>CAXKVX010002011.1:0-20216 GCA_964058865.1 Eleocharis quinqueflora | reverse complement strand
GCTTTATTTCAAGACCAAGAAAATAGGACACAAGTCCTAAATCGGTCATTTCAAACTCACTCTTCATCGCCCTTTTGAACTCCTCAATCTTTTCACCACTACTACCCAAAAAAAATAAGTTATCAACATATAAAGAAACTATGAACTTATCACCATTTTTAATCTTCACATATAACGTATGTTCATAGGGGCATTGCACAAAATCGTGCGATTTGAAGTATTGGTCAATATGTGTGATCCAAGCTCTAGGAGCTTGCTTCAAGCCATACAAGGCATTCTTTAATTGTAAAACTTTACCTTCACATCCTTCTTTCAAATATCCAGGGAGTTGCTCAATGTATACTTCTTCCTCCAAAACAGCATTCCAAAAAGCCGACTTGACATCCATTTGATGGATAAGCCACTTTGATTGAGTCGCAAGAGAAATCAGAAGTCGAATTGTCTCCATTCTTGCCACTGATGCAAATACCTCCTCATAATCAATACCGGCTTGTTGCTTGTATCCTTTTGCCACCAATCTTGCTTTATGTTTCACAATTTCACCTTGAGGGTTCACCTTCTTCTTGTAAACCCACTTAACACCAATCGCATTGTGAGCTTCAGGAAGAGAGGTGAGCTCCCATGTGTCATTTTTCATAATTGCATGCATCTCATCATCCATAGCGGCTTGCCACTTGTCATTTACCACTGCCTCTTCAAATGTAATGTTATCACCTTGAGCCAAGAGACACCAAATGTAACTCGCTTGTCGCCTCATACAAGTCACGAATGCTCCTTGTTTTGACGGGTCCTGCCTCGTCATTCGGTGAAGATGCATCATGTGTAGTTGGTGGCACCTCCTCATGGTTGTTGGGTAGAATGTTCAACGGTGAGTGCATCTCGGGTGCCTTCTCATGAAAAGTTTGCTTCATTGTACTCTAGTCCCACATTGCTTCTTCATTCACCTGTACATCAAGACTAATATGCATCTTTTTGTTAGTGGGATCAAAAAGTTTGTAAGCTTTAGACCTCTCATCATACCCAACAAATATCAACATCAAACTTTTGTCATCCAACTTTACACGCCTTTGGTCCGGTATGTGCACATATGCTACACTACCAAATACTTTCAAATGTGATACTGTCGGTTTCAAACCACTACAAGCCTCTTGCGGTGTTACATTCTCTCAGATAGATTTCTTGCACCTATTTAATAAATAAATGGCACAATCCACCGCTTTCGCCCAAAACTCCTTTGGCATGTTCTTACTCTTGAGCATACTTCGAACCATATCGAGAATAGTCCGATTCTTGCGCTCGGCGACACCATTTTGTTGGGGTGAGTATGGCGCTGTCAAGTGACGCCGAATATCATGTTCTTCACAAAAAGAGTTAAATGCGGTTGAAGTGAATTCACCGCCTTGATCAGATCTCAAAACCTTGATATAAAAGCTGATAAACCTAGAGGGGGGTGAATAGGTAATAATTCGATTTCTAGGTCTATTTAATATAAAATGCGCAATTCAAATGTTATGGCTTACACAATTTTTCTATATCACCAAAACAATTCAATTTAGAATAAACAATGAAAAGTAAATAAGAGAGTTTAGAAAGATCAAACAAAATAGAGGAACGCGTGACACCGATATGATAACGGAGTTCGGCTATTGACGAGCCTACGTCTCCGGGACTCCCGATCCACCGAATTGGTATAGGATCGAGCCGTTTCCACTAATCAACACAAGTATTCATTACAAGCTTGAACTTGGTCTCTTTACACTCAAGGATAGAGAACCAAGCCAAAAACCACACAATGGCAAAAAGCAATAACAAGGTGATGATCTCCAAAGCAAGAGACAACGTTTCTATTAATTTAGAAGTGATGAGCTTGAGAATTTTGATGTAGATCTAGAGTAGTTTCAAAGGTCACTAAATGCTGCTAAAGGATTTTGAAATTAGGGCAAGAGTTAGTTTGGAAGAAAGGCAGCAAGTGTTTTTATAATGGGCAAGAAAATCATCCCAAATTGGCAAGAAATAGCCGAATCGTCACACGACGGTTGACAACCGTCGGCAACGATTGAGCAATTAGTTCAAATACGAGTCAGATCATTTTCTTTCAGGATCAACCGTCAGTAACAGTTGAGCAAGTAAGTTCTAAACTTAGACCATGGAAATTCTTCCAGGATCAACCGTCATGTGATAGTTGGCAACCGTCATGACAGTTGAGGGACATGTTTGAAATGGCTAAGTATGGTCTCTTTCTAGGATCAACCGTCACACAACGGTTGGCAACCGTCAGTGATGGTTGAGAGAATTGGTTTGCAGCTCTTGAGGCTAGGGAAACCGTCAGTGACGGTTGATTCTGCGAATGAGGTTTTTGTTGTATTTTCTCAAACTCAAAAGATCTAAATTAATATTTGCTTCTCTTGTTCCAAAACATATTATAAACCTTTTACTACTTAAAACTTGATGTTCTCTTGTTCCAAACTTTGCTTCATGTCACTCCAACACTTGATATTAATATAGCTTGAATTTTCTTGATTTAAGCTTCCATTTTCAATTAAATTCCTGCATAAAATTCAAACACAAGATATTGTAAAATTCAAGATAGTTTTGGAAATCGACAAATATAAAGAAATTGTTAGACACAACAAAAGCCACTTTGTTTCTTAACAAATATTTGAACTTCTGAACTTCTTAAAAACTCCAAAAGCCTCCGATTTTTCTTTCAAGAAATAAACCCAAGTTTTGCGAGAAAAATCATCAATAAAAGTTATGAAATACAGGTTTTCACCAATGGAGCTCGGCTTGATTGGACCACAAATATCGGTATGTACCAATTCGAGGGGCTTCTTTGCTCGATATTCTGCTGCTTTTGGAAAACTACTCCTTGGGTGCTTGCCAATCACACACCCTTCACAAAACTTGTCGAGAGAATTAATCGATGGCAATCCATACACCATTTTCTTACTAGCATTTCTTTTAGCCCTCCAAAATTCATCTGTCCAAATCTTAAATGATATAACCAATCTTTTTCTTCTACACAAGTCTTTAAACATGTTGCTTCAATATTCACCAAATTCAACTTAAACATTCTATTACTGGCCATTTCAACTTGGGCAATTAACCGATTACTTTTATCACGTAAGTAAAGAGATCGGTCTTTCATAAAAATCGTGTAACCACGTTTCAACAATTGTCCCAAACTCAAAATATTGCTCTTCATTTTCGGGACATAATAAACACTTGAAATAAACTTTTGAGTTCCATCTTTCAACTTTATCAAAATATTACCTTCACCTTCTACACGCACTTTGGAGGCATCACCAAAAGAAACACGGCCATCTGCTATCTCCTTCAATTCGGTGAACATATACTTGTACCCGCACATGTGGTTGCTTGCACCCGTATCCAGATACCACACATTCTCCTTCTTGGGACCGTTCTCCTTATTAGCCAATAACACCACATCATTGTTCTCGGTTTCCTCCTTAGCTACAAAATTAGCATTCTCCTCAACCTTATTTTTTCGGAATAGCATTCACTTGCATAATGACCATATTTGCCACAATTGTAACAATCAATATTGTACCGATTCGTTCGGCCGCCTCTTCCACGACCGCGTCCTCTACCACGTGTAGGGTTGTTGGCACTTCTTCCTTCATTTTCACATTGTCTATAACCTTCTCCTTGTCCTTGGCCATGCCCACGACCTTGACCTCGACCTCGGCTTCGTCCTCGACCTCGACCTCGGCCTCGTTTGTCATTCCCCTTTTGATTTGAGGAAAATTTTGCTTGCAATGCTTGATCCATCGGCTCTTGTTGGTTTCTCTTCATTCTCTCCTCACGAGCCACCAAAGATCTGTTGAACTCATCAATCGTCATGGAGTTGATGTCCTTGGGCTCTTCAATTGCCACCACCACATGATTGAATTTTGCATTGAGAGCACAAAATTTTCTCTACTACTCTCACGTCTTCTATCTTTTCACCAAGCCTCTTTATTTGATTGACCACCGCCAATATTCGAGTGAAGTAGTCACCTATGGACTCACTCTCCTTCATCACAGTCGACTCAAACTCAACCCTTAGAGTTTGTAGCCGCACCTTCTTAACTTTTTCAGCTCCAACCACCGAGTTGCGAAGAATCTCCCATGCATCCTTTGCTCGCCTCTCATTGGCAACCTTCTCAAACATTTCATCATCCAATCCTTGATGGATGATACTTAGAGTGGCTTGATCTTCATATCTCTTCTTTTGCAAGGTAGCTATTTGAGCTACCGTAAGCCCAGTCTCATCTTCGGGATCTTTGTAGTCGTTCTCGACAATGTCCCAAAAGCCATAAGCACCAATGATAGCCTTCATTCGCAGCGACCATTTGTCATAATTGATTTTGGTTAGAACTGGATATTGGAAGAATGGTGGATATCACACTTTGAGATAAGAGAAGAGATGGATAAAACAAGCTTTCTTTCTATTAGAAACTCTTGTATCTTTCTTACATCTCAAACAACAGATTACAACTCTATTTATAGTCTAAGACAATAGAAGTATCTAGAAAATTCGTATTAAAGATTGAATACTAAACATCAACAGTTTCAGCTGACCCCTGTCCACTAAAACATCCATAACTCTCTGTAGGCAACTCCAAACGCTTCGAAATTTAAACCATCAGAAACTAAACTTCCAGTGCTTCCATCCATAGGTCATACAACAAAAACGGATGAAGTTTGACCTACCATATCCCCCATCAATCCGCCCAAAAATTCTGCAACTACTGGAACATTTAAGTTCCACTACTTATTCTATTAACTATACTTTATTACATAATTAAGTTTAATATTTCAAAATAAACAAGGAAAACTAAATAAAATACTATCTTATGTTTATGTTCAGCGATATTTGTTTTTTATATTATTTTGAAAATTACTTTAGTAAATTATATTTTCATCTACGTTATTTTCTTCTGTTGCTGTGCACGGCCGTTACAATTACTAGTCATTATTAATGCATGTTCATCCTGAAGTTTTACTTCGGCTTGCTTAGATAGGGATGGTACTGAGTATTTTGTTCTGATTCTTAATTAATATGCAATTGGATTACAGCATTTGTAGTAAGGAAAGGGATGTTGGTTGTTAGATAATTTCTCCGAAGTTACATGTCCAACATACATTGGTTTGGAGAAAGTTCAGAATGCTGGTAAAACAGCTGCTACGTGGGTACTTGCTGGGGGATCTTTTTTGCCAGATTAGAATAAAATCTTCGGCCTAGATATTTCGGCCCATGGGCTTTAAAGCACTCAAGATGGGCCTGCCTTGTTCTCCTGTCGGTAATCCGTTTTGTGACCTAGCGATCGTCGACCCAAAAACGAAAACCCCCTCGCGCTGGCATCCAAAACTCGATCTTGTTCGTGAAAGGGAGAGATTACTCGTGCGACATGTGTATTGCATTCGCAATTGGAGAGGCACGGTGTCGCCGGAGAAGAGAGAGCGAGAGGGGAAGGTACGGTAATTGAATTATTCAACGAGAATATTATTTACTCAACTTCAGAGGTCTCACTGACGACAGTTCCCATGTTCAGTGGTTTGTCGATGGTGAAGCTAGCTGCTTGCGCAGTCGTTACTACTTCCATTGAGGAAGCCAAATTAGAGGTTTGTTTTGTTTTGCACTTTTACTCACTTAGGGCCGTATGTGCGAATTGGATTTTAATAAATAATAGTCTGTTGAAGATTGGCTTTAATGAAAATGAGATGTACTTGTACATAGCAGAACTAATTACAATATATCCTAACATGGTCAAATGAGGATAAAGTTCTTCTAGAAAAAAAGAAAAAAAGAAACAAGTAACATGGGCTAGATAAGCTAAAAAACAAATTGGATGACTGTTAGACACTCTATGTGCAAATGATCCAGGTATCATATGATTTACATATTAATCCTTTCTAATCATGGTTTTATGAATTACATAGTCCAGGTTTGCACTTGGATCCTTTTTATATTCTGAGCATTGAGATTATAAATGTGATAAGTGCTCATATATCAATTTGATTCCTTTTGTGATGGTTGTTGTTTCCTTTTGATTATACGACTGATAATTGATATTGGATAATTATTTGCTGCCAAGGCCAATGTAGGTAGTGTTGACGGATTTTATGAAAAAATTTCACCTCAGTTTCAGTTGCTTTTAGTGTTTCATTGTTTAGAAAATTACTTAGTTTTTGGAGCTTATTTTCATATTATTGATTGGACATCAGTTGTTAACATCTTGTCTAATTGCTCCTTAGAAGAATGGATGTATCTCAATTTGTACAAGGACGGTCACGAGTGATGAGTCAATAAGGATGCAGGTCCAGATGAGTCATGTTTCAACCTATGATTTATGTGAAAAAGAGAAGGGTTTATTATTATGCATCATTTATTCTTTTATTACTTTGTTCTTAAATTGAATTCAAAATAAATCATTATAATTTTATCGTCGGATATCGTTGAATAATTAAATTTTCTTCATTTTTTCCTATACTATTTCTCTTATTAAATATTATGTTTCGTTACATAATATGCTTCCATTGCTCCAAACGGACACAATTACTAGTGACAGTATGGCACATATATAGAGAAGTACAAAATAGCTGAAAAAAACAAATATAAGTAAAACATAGCAATATGCAACAAAGAAACTTATTAACTAATTTCTGCCTGTGATGAAGTTCTTCTCAAAATTCTCCAATTATTATTGGGCAATCACCCTTACTTCATGTTTTGGAATAGCCTCTTTGGATTCATTTGTTTATTGCAACAGTACAATCCATATGCTCCTTTGAAGGCAAAGCATTGACATTTTTTTCCTTTCTTGCTTTACGGATCTCAGAGAGTTTCATAGCAAATTCTTCTAGTTGTTCTCTGTTGGTTTTTCTGTATTCTTCACCTTTGTCATTTTTAAATTTGACAGGTTCAATGCTGCCCGTCTCCAGGTTCACTCTTGACACACGTTTGTCAAGGAGATTCTTCCCAATTTTCTCGAGTTCTTCTAAGTTTGCTTTTGTTGAAACATCAAGTGATGTCGTGGTGCCTGTCAACGTGCCATCCTGCAAATTCCACCAAAAGGATGACCTTCATCATTCATGATAGATATCAAGTAATAATCACTTCAATAGGAAACTATTTTTTTATCTCAACAAGCAAGTTTTGTACCTGTATACGCAAGTAATTATCCTGCTGATATAACTCCTCAAAAAGAGCATACACATGGATGTCAACCATATCTGAGCTTGCTTGGTTAAAGGTCTCCATCAGAGGACTTGTGCCATTTCTGTAAAACCAATGTAACATGCCCCATTTGGCCACTTCAGGAGCTTCGTAATTTTCCGATTTTGCTGCTGATCCCGTACCCAGTGAGAGGATCAAAAGCTTCCCATAGTCGACCGCTTTAACATTCAGGTCGTTGTCTCTTTCTAGGATTATATTTCTTCTCACATGGTTAATTGCAAGAAGGGTCTAGATATGAAGAAAAAAAGTTTAAATTAAACTGGAATGAGAAGAATCTTGTTCAGCGAAATTAAGTTCCGAAACATTTCTCAAGGACATTTTTATTTGTTTATAAAAGATAAATTATATCAAAAAGGGTTTAATTTGTTAGACATAAAAGACAAATCTCTTGTCATTAGCTTACTACCGATCGATTTGTCTCAGCCTGGGTATTGGTCTAATAATTTACATAACCCTTTAGCCACACTTTATGTGCTGTTTGATCTAACTTGATTAATAACAGGGATCAAATGGTGCTGCTGCAACATAAGACACACACACACACACACACACACACACCGGATTATTTGCAGCAACACCTCCGTCAACAAGATGAAATTCCCGGGGTTCCGTGCCAGAAGAATCATCCTTTATGGTGAAGTTGTGAGCAGGGAAAAATGTTGGAGCTGCAGATGTGCTAATGCATACATCAGATAGAAGTGCATTCTTTAATTTTTTCTCCCGTCCCTACAAAAAAATTTGAAATATAAGTAAACAAGTGTTAGCTTATTTATTTAGACTCGTATATATGGCTGGTCCATTACTCGTTAAATCTCCTACTCTAAATAAGAATCCCCGTCTGCTAATTCTTTGAGCAAATATATAACGTAAAGTTTGTGATATATATAGCAGGCTGCTAACTAGTCTTTTTAAACGCCCAATTATTTTTGGTTCATATCAAACTTAAATTTCTCAACTTCAAAATATAATGTTACAATTGATGCATCTAACATTGCTAAAATTCGAAGTGTTTGTAAGCAATGTAATACGATATGTTTGAAACAATACCATTATCTAAAGTAATGTCAAGATCAAAATAAAGATCTAACTACATGTCATAGGAGGAAATCAAATATGATAGAATTGTGGTAAATACATAGTGAACCAAGAAAAAAAGATTGAACTTGGTGCAAAACTTTTAACATGTCATCTAAGATTAACAATTATCAAAATAGATGCTACATCTTTGTGATAATTTCTATATTTAAACTATATTCTTATCAAGGTCGCAGGGTACAGAAATCTGAAGAGGGGAAAGAAGAAAGAAATAAAAAAAGTGATGAGCCGGTCTAATCCAAATTGTGACCTAATCTTGGTCGAATTTAAAAAAAGCACCACAAACCAAGATGCTAATGTCAGGTTGTTCTATGCTAATACCTATGCTAGGACTCAACTCTTCGATTTTTTCCTTGATGATGTACGGGTCATATAACTATGTTACTGGCTCACTAACCATGCATTACATCATATAATGTTGGACAATAACCAATGTTAGATGCATCAACGCCAAGTGATGTTCTCAATGTTACTTATGGTAGTCTAAAAAGCAGATGCTTTAGTTGAGACGTTAGTAACGACCAAATGCATTGTACTAATGGCTCAGCTAACAGCCTGTTCTTGTTTTTTGTCCTTTACAACGGCGGAGTATGTTGCACTAATTAACGGTTCAACCATCTCTTGGTACTTAGTATCAGAAATTCTAATTTGAATTTAGGTATCAAATTACGAACAAGGTTGGAACGAAGATTTCAAATGACTAATATGACTGTAATTAATGTTCGAATAAATGACATTGTGATAGCTAGAATTCAGCCTTTAAGCTAACGGGCAGCAATCGTTGTTAACGCCTAAGGTTGTTTCCAATTGAACTTGTCATCTTGAATTGGCTATAAAAAAAAGAGGTTTCTTGGGACTTTCCAATAAAACACTCTCTTTGAGATATCAGAAGTCTCTTAACCTCCTTGAGCTTTAACCGGACAAAATTCTCGTGTCTTACCTCAATTCCACCGTACCAGTTTGTAGCAACCTAGTATTGAGTGCTAAGTGAGATGAAGATTTGTGATAGATTAAGGGAGTGCCTTGAGATACTTGAAGATGAGTAATTGATGGTATCGATATTATAAGGCCAATCATCTTTAAGTTGGCTCGTATTGTCTAGTTCGTAGTTGTAAGTTTGTGTTGCCAAGTTAGTGTCTTGCATTTTAGTTAATATTTGCAAGGCATGGAGACGTAGGATCGTGATTCTGATCCAAACTCCGTGATCAATCCTCTTGTCTCTTTGGTGCTTGATTGCTTTTACTTTTTTCCCTTGGTCGTGAGTGTCATAGATTTGAGACCAAACAAGTAGAATTATGCTAGGTTGCCCATAGAACGGTTTAGAGAAAAAAGGTATCAAATTTGAATTTAGGTCTATTCACAGCCTTAATTTCTAGAGGAGCCTTAAAAGCATCAATTATGAATTTATGATATAATTTTTTTTTTATATTGCAGGCTGATAAGTGCTATATATAACTTGTTTCTGTGAGTGCGTGCTAGTATACATCTGTGATTTGTGTTTGTACTTGCCCATGAACGTGCTCTTAATTTACATATAAATTAAATAGTATAGAAAAGAGAGAGCTACGATATATATACCTCAGATGTCGAGAAGACTGTTGGCTGAAGGAGCTTTATATCAAAAGTTGGAATTACAACATTAGTTAGTGTGTCACTGATTCTTGTCTCTTTGAGTTCTTTTCGAATTATGTCACGAAGGTAGTTGCCAGAGTATCTCGGACCAAAGAGGCTTCTTATAAAGCCCCAAGAACCGCACCTAAATTTGGAGTTCATTGTTTATATTATATTATATTAATCGAATACGTACGGTTGTATCATAATTTTTCATACTTTATATATGAAGTGATATATATGAACGTACCACATACTAGGAAATATCTTTGGAGCTATACTAGGAAATATCTTTGGAGATTGATTTCTGTAAAATTCTACAATCTTTTCAGCAGAGAACAGGGGTTTGTTGTTGTTGTCTTTGTCAGGTGCAGCGAGCATCGTAGTCATTAAACCTCCTGTACTAGTTCCCGCAATCAGATCAAAGTAATCTGCAAGGTTTGTTTCTTCGGTATCAATTTCCTGCATTAAGAATTCAAGCAACAGATAATTAAATGCAATCATTCGTTCAATATGGTAGACAAATAATTTGGCCATCGATCTGAGGTCAGCTTTACCTATAACAACATGTGTTTCAGAATATTTATTTTACTGAGGTTTGAACATAAATTAAAATTTTCCTAGTTTAATTAATGACCTTGGCATTGTGCTTACACTAAAATAAACACACACAAACACAAACACAAACACAAACACAAACACAAACACAGGCACACATACACACATCCTACAGAACTGTCAGCTCACCCGTAGCTTAGATTCAAGAAATTCGAGAATTTTTGCTGGAATGATGCCTCTAACACCACCACCATCAATACTTAGCACAGTCACTATGCAATCAGGTGGAGGTGAAGATTTTAGATGGGCAGATTTAGGTGCCACATCACTTGCTGCACGGGTTAAGTCTGGAGTCGCCATTAAGACAGGTGTGTATTTTGCTTCGTCACTCTTCAGTGGAAGTTGAAACTTGAAAGCTAGCTAATGTCACCTTGCTCCGTGGTAGTGAATATAATTGGCACTTGGCAGGGTATATATATAATGCTAAATTTTATAGACAATAGATGGTGGAGGTTGGCCCACAAAGCTTTCCAATTAAGCTATACATACGACACAAGAGCATCGATTCATCCAAGAACCTCGGAGAATTCTCTCTTATTTCATTAGTCTGCGGATGCTATTTTTTATACAAATAAAGTATAGCATGATTACTCTTAAATGTCCTGCCGATATTTTTAATACTCAATTTTCTTCTAGATCTAATATTATTAAATGTACAAAATTAATATTCAAATTATCAATGAACATATTTTATAGCGGATGTTATGCAAATTTGCTATAAAATGAAGGTTATAATATATAGGTCCTTTGTGTTGTAGTGCTCACTGGGACTACATCCTCTCCTATATATAAGTGTCATATGAACCATAGTTGTTGAATCGTAAACTGTATCGTGTATCGTTGGATTTTGTATCGTATCGTGTATCGTATCGTATCGTCAAGATACGCTAAGTTATGATTAAAATAATAAGAGGGATTATAATAATTAGTATCTAACCTAAAAATAATCTAAATAACTAAAAAAACTATCATATTTCAAATATATTAATAAGTGTCAATTGATATCGATGCAAATTCCTTAGTCCTTACTATTAAGGTATTTACATGGATATCAATTCTTGCTTCTAGTAAGCAACAAAATAAACTAACATCATGTTCTAATAAATAACAAAATGACATATTTGCTAACAAAAGAAGATCTCATTCTTGCCCCATTTCTAGCTTTTACGAATTAATAATATCATCTAAAGCTCTCATCCTTGTTGGTCCTATTCCTAAACCATCATCATCATCACTAGAACTACTCTCATCGCTTTCATCATCAAGATGAAGAGACTCCTCATCTTCATCGGTTTCATCCTCTTCCTCTAAATCCGATTCCACTTCTTTTTGTACTTCTTCCACCAAAACTTCTTTTCCTTTCCCGTTTCCTTTCCTTTTCCCTTTCCCTTTCTCATTGTTATCGATTTGTTTGTTGCCTAGTCTCAAATCTCTTGGTCCTAAGAACAAAATGCAAAGTTGCAAATTGTAAGCTATTTTATCTTGCAAATAGATATAAATTAAAATTTAAATATAGAAAAAATTTATACCTCGCTTTCTTTTCTTGCTATTGCTAGTACTAATATCTTCTTCAATAAAACACTCACTCAAATCCTCACCTATTTCAATACAGAGAGCCAGCGCACAGATTTTTTTTTCATGCTCCAATTATGCGCATAGAGAGCCAGCGCACAGAGAGCCAACAATTGAGGTATTTGTAAAATAACAGATAGAATTAATAACAAAATTTGTAATCAAACTAAATATGTAAATAAAGCAATAGATAGGATTTTTACTTGGGATTGAGGTAATACGCCGCCGCATGTAGAGGTCGATGGAGTTGCAATTCTCATCTTGAATCAACAATCGCTCAAATCTTTTCATATCTATTGATCTTGTTATCAAAATTTCTAGCAAATTCCTCTTTGGCCCGATCCATTGCTTCATAAATATATCCCATTGTCGGCTTTTCACCGCCATCCACAAGTTTGAGCACCTTGACGAGAGGTGCCGTAGCGGTCAAACAATACTTGACTTGTCTCCAAAAAATATTATCTTTAGTTATAATGTCCATTGCTCTTTTACCCTCCTCACTCCTTGCAAAACTACTTTCCAACCATTTTCTAGAACCAAACATTGCTTTCAAAGAAATTTTGTTTTTCTCAAAACTCTCCAAGGTTAGAAAACATGTGGCAAATCTTGTTACACCCGATCTTTTCAATTTCCTTTGTCCCGTTTGTTGCCGGAATAGATTAAGCACCCAAGCTTGATTATAGACATACTTGGACACATGTTTCGCTTTGCGGATTGTATCTTTGAATATCGGTATATTACCAATATCTTCCAAAATCAAATCCAAGACATGTGCCGCACAAGGATTCCAAAACAACTTTTTTTCCTTTTTCCATCAATAGTTTTCCGGCATTAACATAAGCCGATGCACTATCCGTTACCACTTGCACGACATTATCCTCACCTATTTCGTCTATCACACCATCAATCAAAGAAAACAACTTACTTGCATCTTTAAAATAACTTGAAGAATCAACCGATTTAAGAAAAACAGTTCCCATTGGACTATTGACAAGAAAGTTAGTGATGGATCTACCTTTTCCATCGGTCCATCCATTGGACATCAATGTACAATCGGTTTTAGCCCACTCTTTCTTGTACCTCTCCAACATTGAATGCACATCATCTACTTCTTGTTTCAAAAAAGTTACCCTCACTTCATGATATGACGGTATTTTCAATCCCAATCCATATTTGATACATTCTTCAATCATTTCTTTAAAAAATGGCTATTGACAAGTGACAATGGCAATCCATCCACATAGATACATCTCATGATCGCTCTACAAGCCGGGATTCGACTTTTTGTCATGGTATTCATGGTGACTTGCTTGAGCTTTTTGCAAGCACCAGCTCTCCCATCCGACCGAATCACAAATGCATCCATTGTTGAACCCCTTCTATGCTCGCTACTTTGTCCCTCTTGTACTTCACAATTTTCAACTACTTCAACACTTGTTTCTTTTCCCAACTTTTTTTTCAAGAAAATCTTGTACTTTTCTTTCAACTCTTCGAGTACCTTCTCACATGGTGCTACATTTTGCCGGGTTCCCGCAAGATGATGTTTCAATCGAGCCACACCCCCGATAGTCTTTTTCACAAAAATTGCATTTTACATGCAATCTATCATTGCCTATTCTTGTGCAATAAGACCAACAAGAATCTTTTTGTGATGTTCCCTTTCTTCTCCCCATTTAATTGCAATTAAGTATCAACCTACAAAAATAAATTATGTAAAGAAAATGTTACAAGCCGAAACCATATTAAATTATGCAATAATACCATCGGCCCAGTGAAAAGAAGTGAATCATATGTGCAAATTATAGGCCCAGTGAATAAAATTAAATGCAGGACTCTCTACCTCTCTGGTACAAAAGCAGATGGCATTTATTACTAGGTGCGCAGTAACAGAGAGAGGAAAGGCCTTTCATTACCAGTACCATAGTACCATAATAACATAGGGGAAAGGTCTACAAACTACAATGACGACAGTGGCCTTTAATTACCAGTACCACTGCCTAGTGCCTACAATCAACACTTCTCAATCTAATTAAAAGAGAGAGAGGGAGAGTCGTACCTGGCGTCTCTGGCAAGTGGCGATGGTGGTCCTGGGCTTGGTGATGAGCGATTGAAAGGTAAGTGGAACGAGACAGATCTCTTCTATAGTTCTACGAGATGGAGGGAAAAGGGACAGAAATGGAGGGAAATGAAAGAAGAAAGGCATCGGAAAGGAGGGAAGGCCGATAGTTGCACCTTTCGAGGAAAATCGCGACCTGCGATTGGTCGGTTTGAGAATCGCGAGTATCGCACGATGCGTCGCGTATCGCTCGCCTGTATCGTGGCGATTCGAGAGATACACTCCGCCTCCGATACACTCGCACGATCCGTCTCTCATCGGAATGGAATCGTATCGAATCGCACGATTCGTTACCCGAATCTCACGATACTAACAACTATGATATGAACAGCTTTTATGCATCTGTTATGAACTTATGAATCCAAATCAGCCTAAAAATGTTTGAACTAATTACCATCAAAGAAGATCTTTATTTAGACAATATAAACTACAAATTTCCAAATACATGCCATGTGAGCCACAGGCGAAGAACATAAGTGAAAGAGAAAATTTAGATGCGGTCGTGAAGGCGATTACGTGTGCTGTCACAGACGCCATTAATGGTGTTAGTGATGGGAGAATTAATGGAAATGTTTCTTGAGGGTTTGATCCTGGAGGGATTAGTGGAGAGATCTAGTTCCAAAAATCGATCTCGCTTTGCGATACGAGGGTTAGACATGAGTTAATTGTGCGTAATGGATCGACGAACGACCCGTATAAATTTGAGATTGCATCAGCACCTTTGATCTGAAACAATGGTGACCAACTCCAATCAGCAAACTGGGTCGTGAACAAAAAAGAATGAAAAAACAGACTTGTCTCGAATCCTTGGTGTATGCAAGGACGAAGGTGAAACCAAACCGTATCCCCTAAATGGAAGATCATAGACTTGTCTCGAATTCTTGGTGTATTCAAAGATGGGAAACAAACCGAGTCGCACAAAATGATATCTATATCAATTCAAGAATCATGAAAGCCAATACTCCTACCAAAAGAAAGAAAACGACGAGCTTGTCTCGAATCCTTTGTGTATGCAAGGATGAGAAGTAAAAATTAAGCCATATCCCTTAAACGAGATCTCCTAAATGAAATTAGACTTGTCTCAAATCCTTGGTGTATTCAAGGACAAGAAGCAAAATCGAGTTGCACCCACACCCAACTCAAGAATTGATGTCAAAAGAAAAATAGCTGAAAGATAGACTTGTCTTGAATCCTTGGCTTATTCAAGGATGAAAAGCAAACCAAGTTCTACTTCACTTTGAGGTCTCGTTAGGCACTCCGTAACGACTACCTAACACAAAAATCTTGTCCAGGTTGGTAACCTGTCATGAACACACTGGAAATTTATCTCGAACCTAGAAATGGTCAGATAACTCTCAAGATCTCGTCCATGTTGGTAACCTGCCATGAACACGCCAGAAGTGCCTTGACACCTAAGATAGTCAGCTAGTTTGCTTTGGGGTCTCGTTGCACACTCCGTAATGACTACCTAACGTGACTTGCCCAGGTTGGTAACCTATCATGAACACACCAGAAGTCTATCCTAACCCAAGAAATGGCTGGATAATTCTCAAGTACTCGTTCAACAAACCCAGAAATGGTCGGGTGATAATTAGGTTGGTAACCTATCATGAATACACCAGAAGTACATCCTTAACGGAACCAAGTACACATCTATATCGTTACCCAGTTGTTTCGGGTTCGAAATCAGCAACACTAGCATCATATATCTTCTTATCATGTATAACCACGACGAAATGTTGTACAAAACCAAGAAAATCGTCTATGTTGAGCATTTGGAGCTCATGACGCGATATGTGTTCATCACGTCCGTGCATAATCCCAGTCTCAATTTTCTATTATCAAATTTGAAATCCTTGAAATTATTGTCTATGTTCCTCCATTCGGGTGAATCAGTCGAGTGTCAGAGATATTGGATATTATTAGTCCGTGCCACATTATTAGTTTAGCAGCTTTTTTTATTAGCGAAGATACACTCAAACCTTGGTATTATTGGAAAATACCACATTTAGCAGCGGGCTTTTTTCCATCTTTGTCAATCGAATCGTCCCTCGATATATATCGCAATGCATTACACTTTGGAAATTTGTTTAGATCCTTGTACTCTTTTCGAAAAGGTCTATAGTCGTTCAACATGCGTGATTTTTTTGTACTTCCAAACTTAAAGGACATAGCAACTTCTTGGCCTTATAAGTTTATACCGACAACTCATTATTTTTTGGAAGCATTTTTCTTAAAAGTTCGAGCAATTCTGTAAAACTTTTATCGCTCCAATTGTTTTCCCTTGCAAGTTATATAATCTAAAAATGACTCTTATTTTCGTGAATTTCGTACAATCGAGTTATAACGACATGTAAGACTCTTTAATTAACTTCTGGAAAATCTCATGAATATCATCAGCAAAATTTGATGAACATCATTTAATTCAAGTTATATGCATTTTCCATAGCTTCTATATTTTTCACGCACAAATTATTTCCGTACAATGGTTTCCAAATCAAATTCTTGTACATTTTCATCACTTTCAGATTTATTTACATTACTTTTCAAATCTAATATATTAGTACAAGTCCAACATTTAATGAATGTTCTCCATGTAATACCCATCGGGTGTGTTTCGCCTTAAATTCACGACAAACCAAATGATACTGAATTCCTTAGACATCGTGGTGCAATGTCACATTCTGACAATCATGACAGGGGCATAAGAGTTTTCTACACCATTCATTTCGATATTTTTCTTGGCACATTTAATGAATTCTCAACTCCTCTCTTATATTCATGTATATTTCGATTTATAACATACATCCACGCGCTACGATCCATCTGAAGAAGAAAATCATTGAAAGGTTTTTGGGCCGACAATGCAGTTAAAATGCAAATAATTCTTATTAATCATGCATTCATAAACAAATTTATTTAACAAGCAAATATATAAATTTATCAAATTAATTGCAAATTATTTAGCTTTTTGTCGATTACTCTTCTTGGCTTCCTCTTTCAACTCATCAATGCAATTAAAATGCAAATTGTTAATTAATCATGCATTAAAATATTTTAATTAATTAAATTTGCAATTAAAATGCAAATTTTAACGCATATTTTGACTAATAAGGAGAAAAACAAAAAATTTACCAGATACTACCGCAATATTCTGAATATCTCCGCTTCTATGTACTCTCCTTGGCTTCCTCTTTTAATTCCTCAATTTCTCTCAATTTATAAAAAAAATTCCTATTTTTTGAGATTGAGTTTACCAAAATAGTAATGGTGGCCGCAAAAGATGAATAAAATGCTGCGAAGGTTTGGCAAAATGAGAGAGAAGAGAAAGAATCGACAACACGGTTAAAGGATTATGTAATGAAGGTTTAAAATGACCGTTGACCTAGCGTGACTATGCCAAAAGGTTTTTAAACAGTCATTGCTTAATTTTTCTTTAAAAAAATAATTATCAAAATATAAGGCAACAGTTATTGTAAAAAATCATTGTTGTGTCATCACAAATTCTAACGTTTATTTAAAATAAATGTTGTCTTATCTTTAGAGACTTTTTTGACACTGATGTCAATAATGTTTAACAGTTTTTTCTTTTATTTTCAAATATCATTATTTTATTGAGATTGCTAATCTCCTTATTGTTGTAGTGGGAATCGGTCAACGAAGAAATTACCGAGATTCAAAAATTTCAATATGTTTTTACCATTCCAATGGCAAAAGCGATTTCCAGCATACAAAATCAGAATTTAGTTTGAATTCATTTTTTCTTGATGGACACACTACTATAGAAACGAGCTATTACAGCCCCCTGTTATAGCAGATTAAAGGAAAGGCCGGTATAATAGCCACTGAGTGGCATTCCTGAAATAAACGTTGAAGCTATTATAGCGGCTATTTACAGAAGGCTGCTATAATAGTGTGCAGCAATATATCACCTGGGCTATTATAATAGACCCCAAGTAAAGGCCGCTATAATAGCCCAATCTATTATAGCGACGTTCAAGGAGAATTCGCTATAAAAAGATATTATAGCGGCTGGGTTTGCTGGTCCGCTATTAAAGGCTTGAATTTAAAGCGGGGTTTACCTGTGGTCTGTTATAATAGCTCTTAGGTCATTATTTCAGTGTCCCGCCAATCCCTTTCTTCTCCAATTGTTCATGCCAATTAAATTCACAGCCACCAGCAGCCATTCTCCACAATACACCCCTTCTAAACTTCCAAACCTCCATTAATATTACACATTTATATTTATAACACTTGAAGAGGTCGAGGTAGACGTAAGCAGTACTGTAAGTAGCACGAGTTCGTCGGAGTTTTCTTCAAATTTATTGAGCTTAATTCATTTTATATACATTTTATATTTTAATTGCATTTCGTTGCATAAATTTTGTTAGGTATTGTCATATAGGACTAAAATATTGGAAAATCAACTAATTAGTTCGGTACCCGTTCGGGATTAATCCAATATGGATTAATCTCGAATAGTCTCCGTTTGGGACTGCTCTTTGAACACTTTGTCTCATTTAGGATTGGCGGACGTATACGATAATTGCAATCTAATATTTGCGAAGATTCTGTAGTATTTCCCTGATTGTTCCCACGACTAAGTGCGTACATGCAAATGTGCGTGGGCGTATTCGGGGAGCTAAGGGGAAATGCTGCCGAAATCTTCGCAAAAACTAGATTGCAACTATCGTATACGTCTGCTAATGAGACAAAGTGTTCAAAGAGTGGGTTAGGATGGTTGGCCACCCAAAACCTTAATTATGTAGAGCTCTTGATACCCATATATACTTTTAATTAATATTATTATAATTTATTTTTCAGATGGATCGTCGTAGAATGTGGATGAATGGGGAAACGAAAACAGCTGATTATTTAAGAGGAGTTGCGGAATTTATGAAATGTGCAGGGAAATATATGAAATTACAAGGTGAAAAGCCACTTCTGTGTCCGTGTTCGAAATGTCAAAACATGACCAGGCATAGGGATGCTGATGAAGTTGAATTGCATTTGATTAGGAATGAATTTATGAGGTGCTACACCCGATGGATATGGCATGGAGAGAGAATCGAAAGTTCGACAAAAGTAACCGGAACGAGTCGGTATGAAAATGTTGAAAATATTCATGATGACAATGTAGAAAATATTCATGATGAAAATGTTGAATATGTATGTGATGAATCTGGAGGTGATGAAAATGTAGAAATTACTAAATTAATAGAAAATCCGCAATGTACAAACAATGTTGTCCAATTGGATGAAATAATGAGTGATGTTGAAAACGATTGTGCTTACATTCCCGAAATTTTGGATAACTTGTTTCGCCACGAATCTAATATACCATTATTTCTCGACTGCACGAAGTATTCGAAAATATCTGTTGTTTTCAAATTGTATAACCTAAAAGCCAAGAATGGATGGAGTGACAAGAGTTTTACATCATTACTCCAGCTTTTAGGAGACATGTTGCCAGAAAATAATGCGTTACCGGATTCAACTTACCATGCCAAAAAATTGTTATGTCCTTTGAGTATGGAGGTGCAGAGAATTCATGCTTGTCCGAATGACTGCATACTTTACAGAAAAGAGTACAACAATCTAGATAAATGTCCGAATGACTGCATACTTTACAGTAATGCATCACGGTATAAATCAAGAGGCAACAATGAGAATGAGGATGGAAAGAAAAGGCCACCCGCTAAGGTGTTATGGTACCTACCGATAATACCAAGATTTCGACGTCTTTTAATGAATCCAAGATACGCTAAATTACTACGGTGGCACTATGATTGTAGAAAATTGGATGGAAAACTACAACATCCGGCCGACTCTCCCGAGTGGAGGAACATAGATAGAAAATTCAAAGATTTTGGTAGTGAGCCAAGAAATTTAAGATTGGGATTATGTACAGACGGAATGAACCCTTATGGCAACATGAGTAGCCGTCACAGTACATGGCCA
>CAXKVX010002010.1:0-21521 GCA_964058865.1 Eleocharis quinqueflora | reverse complement strand
AATGAGTGGAAGATCTTGCAATATTTCATGGTTCACTAATTAATTGTTTAATTTTTTTAATTCTAGTATGGAGTTTTTATTTATTTATGTAGGTGTCTCATATCTAATGAGATGCCTTCACTTTCTTTTCTTTTCTTTTTATTTTTTTCTTTCTTTTTAAACATTTTAGTAAATTTTATTTATTTTTATTAATGAAGCAAAATAGGGCTTGACTCCTTTTTAAAAAAAAAAAAGCTTTATGAGTCAATTCAGTCATTCGCATTAAAATGAAACTCGGTCGACATTATTTTGATTCGGTTGCATCTATGTCCACTCCGATTTTTTGGGACTAAATAATTTGATTTATCTAAGTTTAACTGTGCTATATATTATGATCCCATTCCGATTCATAGATTACTAATTAGTATGCTGTAATCGGACAAAAACAACAACATATATATATGTGGAATCATTTTTTTCACTATAAATTGGATCTGTTAACTGGTTAAGGAAACAGTATCCAAAACTCACATATACCGGCATCAAAGTTCGAAAAGAAATAGAGATCCAGGCAGTGTAGACTGTGAACTTCTGAAAAAAAGAGGAGTATTGTATCGCGAGAAAACAAACCTTGCTGTCGACAGGGGTATGCCGTATACTTTTTATAGTGTTGAGCAGAGCAGCAGCTCAGCTAGCTGGAGCCGGATATGGGCTCTTGCGTACGGATCCATTTTGTGGGTCTCACTGCCCTCCCCACCCCCAAAAAAAAGCATTATTAACCTAATGGAAATCAAACAGTAGATCCTTTGTATATGTCTCCTCTCTTCTGCGGTTGTGCCCCCACCTCTTTCTTCCCATTAGCCAAACTTAGTTCCTACCCATCTACATCTTCTCTCTCTGTGCTATCCATTTGTTTTCTCTTTGCTGGTGTGTTAATTAGAATAATGGACTTCTTTTCTCCTACTGAGCGCATGAGCTTCGTGTTGTGCCCCTTTTGCAGCGTCTACCTCGCGGTAATCTATCTTTTCTAACTTGAAAAGACTTGTGATCTACAACATTGATTGGTGAATTGATGTTTGTTTGTCACAACTCAATCTGCTCTCTTTCAGCCTTCTTTTACACGCCGTGTACTTGGTCTTGTCTCTTTACTGTTGATCTACATTGATGTGAAGTATTCTTTTTCGATCTGTACATGCACATTGATTAAAAATCTTTTACCTTCAATTTTCTGCCTATGTCCTTTCATTATACCGAATCTTGTAAACATGAAACAAACACCAGAGATTCAGAGAGATTCAGAAGTTTGTTTCCACTAATGTCTTTTCTTAATTACTGTATGATATATATTATGCAGTACGAAGGAATATTGACTGCCTTAGAATTTAATTTCTGAATAAATGAAGCTTAGGAAGAGACATGAAATGAGTTCCTTTCTTCTCTTACCTTCTTCGTTTTCTAGTTGTCAAGATCCAGCTGAATTAAATAATATACTCATGTGTTGGTTTAGGTGGAAGTACCTAGCAAGCTGATGGAAGTGGTTCAAGTCAACTGTGGGCACTGCAACAAAATTTCGTTTTACAGCCCAATAGCTCCAATGTATCAATCCATGTTTTCTCCAGAGTATCAGATGAGTTCTCAGGTTGTCTACTTCAGAGTCTTCCTTTTAATCATTGCTAGTTCATGTGTACATTTATATATATCTTTTTCAAAATAAAATAAAGGGTTTGCATTTTGTCCATTGAATAGATTAGATTATGTTGTTCTTTTTGGTGACTGTTTTGGATCACTTTGATAAAGATGCTTTGTTTCTACCGAGTTACTGGAAAGATGCTTTGTCGTGAGTACCTTGCAAAAAGGTTATCCTCATTTGACCTAAATTGAATGCTGAAGATATTATGCGTTTTTTTCCAGCTTCTGTAAAACGGTGAGTGAGTAATATTTTTATAGCTTTTGAAGTAAGGATTTGGATTGATCTTACAGAGCTTTATCATATTGTCTTCTGCTAAGTTGTAGCTAGTGCAGTTTGCTTGCTAGATTCTTCTTGTTATTTTGTTGTTGAAATGATTTTGTTTTTCGTTTGTTCTATTTTTATTTTTTAAAGACGAAAGAGATTATTTTGTAAATATCCTTTTATCTTATTGGAATGTTTCATTTAACAAATCATTAAGACTTTAACCATGAAGAAGTTAGATAACTTCTGCTACTTTTACATATGTAAAGAGCATTTTTTTGTCACGCTTTGATTTTGGGTATTATTACCTAAAGCAGTTAGAATATCCTTTAATTTTGTTTCTGGAGTTGAATCTTGATTCAAAATAATCACATAGGAGTGTTAATTTATTATATTTTATATTATCCTCTTTAAATAACATAAATTATACTTCTTAAGAAATGAATTATGATAATGATATGAGATATCTTATTCACAACCCAAGCAAAAGGAACTTAACTCTATTCAAACATACCTTTCAAAAAGAAAAAAAAACTCTATTCAAACATACCGGGTAGTGGTAGATTTTGCATGCAGCTTTAATCTGAAAAAATTGTCTGTGCTTCAAATTAATATGTACTTTCCAAAACCAAGGAGAATCAATCTCCTGGACATTTAACCTTTTACTTAGCATATACAATAGAAAATTAGAAACAACTCTTTTCTGTTCTTTACATGCATTACTGATCAACGCACTTTCTCTGTTTTATTCTATGTTACCTGCTAAATATATAATTATTTCCATTTTTTTTCCTTTTGTATCAATAGAGTTCCTGCTTCACCGACTATAGAAGGAGCCAACCTTTAACACCTGCAGCCTCATCTCTATCTTATGAACCAGCTAGTCCCAAGCCACCATACGTTGTCAAGCGTAAAGATACTCTTTTTTTTTTTTATTACATGATTCATCTTTATGTTCTTTGTCGAACTGGAAGTATAAGCACCAAATTCAATTGTTTGTATGATTGTTATGACTAATTACAGCCCCAGAAAAGAAGCATCGGCTTCCATCTGCTTACAATCGCTTCATGAGGTAAAGTTAGTTTCGGATTAACATATATGCAGTCCATATTCATACTTTCTTACCTCAATTAAACAAGCTAGTACTTATGCATTAGTATTACAAATGATGGAATTCACCAAGTGAATAATTTATTTTGTTGCTTCTTGGATTTCCTTAATTGTAAAGATTCTAACACTAAACCAAGTAAATTTAGGACACGTGTTCTTTTTCTATAGGATTTTTATAACAATGAAAACTATCATAGTCCCATCTAATTAAAATAAGTTCCTCTATTGCAAATTCAGTACCTCATGAAAAATGTTGGCTTAAATTAATAAGACTATTTGATATGGCCACAACAGTTTTAACTTTTGTATGTAAAATAATTGGACTTAATTGATATATAGAACTAAAAGATATGACATATTTTATTTCTCAGCAAACATATCTAGTATTAATTTGGCATGCAAATAAATTTTTCAATACTGGATACAAACTACAAGTTCTTTTTCATCGGTAGTTCTGCTAGTACTCAGCCATAGCGCTTTTACAGAATTATCTTATCACAAACATCCATGTCCATTTATATGTTAATTAAAACTCTTAATACAATTGCAAGCTATATAGATACTTTTCTAGAACACTTAATTATGAAAAATGCCGGCATTGATTGAATCATGTGGTGTTTCACTGTTTTGAATCATGAAGTCACCAGAACTTTGACAACCTTAACAAAATTTTAAAATAAATTAAAATTCTTTGAAATAGAACAAAAACATACAAAAATATTCATGAACTTATAGATTGTATTTCAAGTTTCATGCAATTTAACTACTTAATTGTCACTTCATATTTTACAAAATACACTTAAAATTAACGAAGTTTCCAACATGTTATTTTAATGATTTTTGATAAAATATCTAATGGCACTTAATTCATGAAACTAAAAATAAAATTAAACTATACATTAATATGTTTAGAAACTTTATATTTTCAGAAATAAATTTCAGATTTGTTTTAAAAATAATTGACAATGTTATATCTAATTAGCCATTGTCAATGGATCACCACACTTAATTATCTAATATGTTAGAACCTTAGTGGGAGTCGAATGTTATTTCATCATAATATTTTCTAGAATACTTTTACTATGAAAATATCAAACAAATAGTAAATAATTTGACACATTAGTATTCGGCATAGATCATCTATTTTGCCTTTTAAACTTCCCCAACGGTACCAACCTTCTTTTTATTGTCCTCCTTTCAGAATCATTACAAATTCTAGGCATCCCACACTCTTATGTTCTTTACATAAAGATATTAAATTTTGGTCATGAGGGCCTTTTCTCATTTATAGAATAGTCCAATAGTTCCTTGAAACTCTTTCAGCTCCTTCTGGATGAAGTTTTTCAAAAGAAAAAAGAATGAACTTACAGCAGCCTTATCTTTGATATTTTCTGGAAAAAATAAAGAAAATAGCTATTAATTACATTGGTTATAACATATTATAGGTTTGAAATGTGCATTTTTTATTTTGCAGAAGCAGCAAAAATGATTTTATATATGAACTTATCATGCATGCAAAGAGAGTTTCTGTCTGGTTATTCATGTTGCATTGTGCTATTTGAATTAATCTCATAGGGCTTGTAATATTGGCTTATGGTTCCTCTTTATTTTGAGAGAGAGAGAGAGTACTTGGCAGCTTACGTCAAGGTTTCAAAAGGAGGCTTCTGTCAAGAGATATTAAAAAAAAAAGGTTTCAAAAGGAGAGAGAGAGCGGGGTACGTTGGCGGAAAATATAAGCTAGCTAGCTAGCTATTAGACTAAATGAGGAGAAGATTTAGATTGAGCTCCACTTCACTATTTGTTGTGGAGGATGAACCACTTGTTGGAGTTTCAAATATGAAGATTAATTACTAAAATCTATGCTCATTACTAAGCTAATAACTTAAGTTCAATAAAGTCATCTAACTCACACCTCCTGCAGCTCTCTACGTTAGAAAATTAATTGACATTAAGGTTGAAGTTTTAGAATTGAATGTAATAGAATAAAGACACTTGTAACTCAATTTCTCCTCTGTATGCTATAAAAGCATATGCCATCTAGCTCATTTGAATTAAACAAAGTAAGAGAAGTCAAAGAGCAAAAAAAAAGAAAAAACTAGTAGCTTGAGTGAAAATAAGAGAGAGAAGAAAGACTAGAGAGAGTTGAGAAATGTGAGGTTGTAAGAGTTTTAAATAACGAGTTGTAATCTCGTTTATATTTTGAGTGATAATAAAATGCTTTATTGAAGTATTTATCATGTGTCTAAACTCCACACATTATCATTCTCCTATTCTTACCTACCTCCTACAAATTAGAATCAGAGAGAAATTTTGATCCGCATAAAAAATGGCCTCAGATTTATTGTTCCACCAAATGCCGAAATTTACCACAGAAAATTCCGAGAGATGAAAAATTCAAATGGAAGCTCTTCTCGGTAGTCAAACCTATGGGAGATAGCGACAAATGGCTACACCGAGCCAAATCAAGCGAGGTCTGAAGCATATACGCCTGAGAAAAAGGTTGAGTTGTGTGATGAAAGAAAGAAGGATCGTAAGGTATTATTTCTCATTTATCAAGGTCTAGACGAGGCAACATTTGAGAAAGTTGTAGAAGCAAAATCGATCAAGTAAGCATGGAATAAACTTAGCATAATTTTTGCTGGTGTTGATCGAGTGTAGTGAATCTGACTTTGAACATTACAAGTTGAATTCCAAGCTGCTAAAATGAAGGATGATGATTCGATATCTAACTACTTCTCACGACTACTTGTCATTATTAACAACATGAAGTGAAATGGCGAACAACTTGCTGATATACGAGTGATGGAAAAGGATTTGCGATCTTTACATCCAAAGTTCGAGCATGTAGTTGTTGCAATTGAAGAGTCGAATGATTTGGAGGAGTTATCAATTGAAGAGCTCGTTGGTTCCTTACAAGTACATGAACAACGTATCCAAAAGAATAAAGCATCTTCAACAACATCGAATTTGGAGCAAAGAGTCAAACTTGACTCTACCAAACAAAGAAGGTCGAAGTGGTGGTAATCGAGGTTGTGGCAGAGCCAAGGTGCAACATTTACAACAAGAATGACAGACGTCAGGAGACAAATGACAACCACAATAAAGTACGTCGTAGAGGCAGACATGGACGTGATCAAGGAGGTCGAGGAGTGCACTGTTATAATTGTTAGAAATATTAATATTATGGATCAAATTATAGAAGCAAGCCAGTTGGACAAGTCGAGCAATTGAATTTCGCAGAAGCATCGACTCAACATGATTCAACATTGCTCTTAGCCCAAGATGAAGCACATGAGAAACATGACATGTGGTATCCAGACTCAGGAGCGAGCAATCACATGTGCGACAAAAGGGAGTTATTCTCAAGAATGGAGGAGATACAAGGAAATGTTAGTCTTGGTGACTCCACCAAACTCGCGATGCAAGATAAAAGCACTATCAACATTCTACGAAATGATGGCAAAACGACATACAACACCAATGTGTATTATGTTAATAGCATGGAAAGTAATATTCTGAGTATCGATCAACTTCTTGAAAGAGGGTACCTAATTCATATAGAAGGCAGATCATCCCTTGCTCTTCGTGATGCAAAAGGGCAACTTGTGGCTAAGGTGACTATGTCGAATAATAGAATGTTTCTCATTCAACTCAAGACATTTGTGGTAACATGTCTAATGGAAAAATATAGCGAGTCATGGAGGTGACACTTAAGGTATGAACAACTCAATCTTGATGGACTTCAAATCCTCCAAAAAGTAGGCATGATGCATGGATGGTTTGCCCAAAATACAGAACTGTATCATGTGTGTGAGGTGTGCACACTTGGAAAGCAACATCGACTTTCATTTTAGAAAGGTCGATCATGGAGAGCAAAACAACCGCTACAGTTGATTCACACAAATATATGTGGGCCATTGGTGTCAATATCACATGGAGGTAACAAGTATTTTATAACATTCATTGATGATTACAGCAGAAGACATGGGCATATTTTTTGAAAGAGAGGTCAGCATCCTTTGAAGTGTTTAAAAGTTTCAAGAAACTTGTTGAGAATGAAAGTGGCTACAAGATAAAAAAACTCTAAGGTCTGATAGAGGTGGCGAATACACCTCTAAGCAGCTTGAAGAATTTTACAGACAAGAAGGCATTCACCAACAATTCACAACAACATATACTCTCTAACAGAATGGAGTGAACAATGCTCAAAGAAAGAAATATGACAAAAGATTTAATGGACAGAAGCAGTAGCATGCACGACATATCTTCTCAACTTATGTCAGACAAAAAGCATGAGAAACATGACTCCTCAAGGATCATGGACTCGTCAAAAGCTGATCGTATCACACCTACGAGTATTTGGGTGTGTGGCATATGCACAAGTTCCAGAAGCAAAAAAAGTGAAGCTTGACGATCGTGGCGAAAAGTCATATTCATTGGCTATAGTGAAGAATCTAAAGCATACAAGCTCTATAATTTGATAAGCAATAGAGTTGTGGTAAGTCGAGATGTCATCTTCAATGAAAATAAAGCATGGACAAATGTTGAAACTGAAAAAGGATAGAAGATGCTAGTAGAGGATCCTACTGAAGAGTAGCAACAACAACAACCATAATTAGAATAGCCGAACACACCAACTTATGGATCATCATCATTAGCATCTAGTATTAGCAGTGTCTCATACGCAACAGATATATAGACTATAAGTCTCAATGATATTTATGCGAGTACACACTGAATTGATGGCGATGAAACAAACATCTTTTGTCTATATGCCGATATCGAACCCCTTAATTTCAAAGATGTTGTACAAGATAAGCATTAGAGGACGAACATAAATGAATAGGTTGAAGCCATTATGAAGAATGATACCTGGAAGCTAATCATGTTGTTGGTAAACGAGAAGGCAATTGGTGTCAAATGGGTGTACAAAATCAAGAGGGGTGCTGATGGTTTAATCAACCGTAACAAGACTCACCTAGTTGCGAAAGGATACAAGCAGAAGTATGACATTGACTATGATGAAGTCTTTATGCCCATAGCACGCCTTGACACAATAAGGATGTTAATTCTCTTGCAGCACATCACGGTTGGAGCCTTCGCCGGTTAGATGTGAAGTCAACATTCCTGAATGATGTCCATGGAGAAGAAGTCAATGTTGAGCAAACCTAATGGGTTCAGTATCAAAGGAGCTGAGGATAAGGTGTATCGTTTGAAGAAAACATTGTAAGGGCTCAAGCAAGCACCTCGTACTTGGAATGTACGAATTGATGGATACTTGGAGAAGATGAGATTTGTCAAATGCTCATTCGAGCATGCTCTCTAAATGAAGAAGAACAAGAATGGAGTCCTAATAGTTTGTCTTTATGTTGATGATCTCTTATTTACATGGACTAACCCCGACATGTTTTGAGAATTCAAAAAAGATATGTTTAAAGAGTTTGAGATGACCGACTATTGTCTAATATCCTACTTCCTAGGCTTGAGATAAGGTAGCAACCATATGACATCTTATCCTCAAAAAAGATATATGCTAAAGAGATGCTCAATAAGTTAAAGATGGCAAATTGCAATCTTGTTGGCACGCCAGTCGCAATTGGAATGAAACTGACAAAAGAAGGTGACAAAAAAATATGTATATTCAAGAATCTACAAAAGTCTCGTTGGAAGTCTGAGGTACCTTACAATCACAAGACCTGATATTATACAATGAGTAGGGCTTGTTAGTACGTATATGGAAGAACCAAAAATATCACATTGGCTCGGAGTAAAGCATATTCCCAGGTACATCAAAGGAACATTAAATTCGGCATGTTCTATGCTAAAAATGCTGGAGAAATATTGTATGGATATTCAGATAGTGATTGGAGAGGTCATCAAGACAAAAGGAAGAGCACCACTGGTAATGTGTTCTTTCTTGAATCCATTGCATTCATGTGGACTTCGAAGAATCAAAGCATTGCCGCTCTTTCATGATGTGAAGTTGAGTACGTGGCAACAACCTCTGGAGCATGTGAAGCTATATGGCTAAAGAATTAGATCATCCCCAAATTAAGTCAACCGTGATCTACAATGACAACAAATTCGCAATTCAACTTGTGAAAAATCCTATGATGAATGGAAGGGGCAAACATATTGAGATACGCTTTCACTTCTCGCGAAACCAAGTGAAGCAGAAGGTTGTGACGTTGAAGTACTGTAGTACTAAGGAGTAGGTTCCTGATATTTTCATCAAGGCTCTCCCAATCGATGCATTCAAGAAATTCAGAACTGTGATATCAATGCGACAGCTTCAGATTTAAGGGGGCGTTTGTTGGAGTTTCGAACATGAAAATTAATTACTAATACCTATGCACATTAATAAGTTAATAACCTAAGTTCAATAAAACCATCTAAACTCACACCTCATGTAGCTCTCTATGTTTGATATTGAATTGACATTAAGATTGATGTTTTAGAATTGAATGTAATAGAGTAAAGACACTTGTAACTTAATTCCTTCTTGTGTACAATAAAAGAAAATGTCATCTAGCTCATTTGAATTAAGCAAAGTAAGAGAGGCAAAGAGAAAAAGAAAGCAGTACTTTGAGTGAAAATAAGGGAGAAGAAATACTTGATAGAGCTGAGAAGTCTGAGGTTGTGAGAGTTCTAAATAAAGAGTTTGTAAAAGTTCTAAATAAAGAGTTATATATAATCTAGTTTATATTTTGAGTAATAATGAATTACTTTATTACAATATTTATTGTGTGTCTAAACTTCATACCTTACCACTCTTTTATTCTTACCCACCTCCTACACCACTATTGTTTTTAGTTATATCCATAGTTATCTAAAGAAGGGCAAGATTCACTGGCTTAAATATATAACTGCGAAATGTAAATTTTCAGAGAAATAAAAGGCACTTCTTCTGATTATTTAAAAATTATAATGTTCTGTCAATATTTGGAAATAGTTAATGAATTTATATGCCATTCTTATTTCTCTTCAATACAATAAATAGGGAGGAAATAAAGCGGATCAAAGCAGCAAAACCAGACATTCCTCATAGAGAGGCCTTCAGCATGGCTGCCAAGAATGTATGATGCTATATAATTTTCTTTTATTATGAACACAATTTGGATTTTCTGTGTTTCCAAATTGCACGATCAAATTAACCATGTTCGTTGAAAAATCTTGCATAGTGGGCTAAGAGTGACCCCCGGAGCTCTCCAACTGTTTCATCTGCTTCTGATATCACTACTGTTTGCCAAAGGCCAATTTCCGTTCCTATTGTAAGTATGAATATTTTAATTATTAATCTCAGATGAACTAATGATTTGGTAGTTATGGTGCATACCATTTATAGTATTACTCTTGGCATCTTATTTGCAAGGATTTGTGTTGTGTTATATGAATATTTAGATATGTTACTGAATTTTAGTTATTGATAGGGATTTTAGTTATTGATGATGTTTTCCTATTAGTTACTATGTTAATGAATTTGGGTTATATTGGAGTCACGAGAATATAATATTTAACTGTCATAGGAAAAACCAAACAAGCAGATGTTAAACTACTCGGTACCATACCAGTTCTATGCCATTCACTCCAAATGTTAAAACTTCATTTTGGATAAAATTAGTGCAGTCATTAACTTCTACCAAAAGTTTAAGCTGCTAAAAGATTGTCAGGTGTTATCTTAATACTAACAATATGGATCCGTAATCCTTATTCATTACCTTGATATTTGTTTTCCAGGAAAGAGGCAATGTGCAGAAGATCACTGAAAGATTTGATGTTTTCAAGCAATTTGACCGCAAGATTTAGGTTCTAATTAGATCAATGGACTGTTTATTATATCATATGTATCTTCGTGATGGTCCTTTTTCTTCTAGAATGGAACATGTCTTCTAGCTATGAGAGCTACTCAATATAAATAGTAGTATTTAATGTTTCTTGTTAGTAGTTTATTCAATTATCATATTATTTTCTTGCACCGTAAGATCTGAGTGTGTTCATTTAAGAGTATTATTAGCAATATTGGTAACATATATATATGTGGACAGAAACTTCATACAATAGAAGCATTAATTGGCACAGTACTAGGGTTCATAAGATGTATTTTAGGGCACCAGGAATCTTGTATGAACTATAAAGTATAAACGCTACATATGAGAAAATGAATGTGTGTATATATATATATATTTCAATAGTAATTATTCCTTTAAAAGATTGAATCAAACTTGCCCAACAAAAGAAGGTTCCTTAAGTTCCTCTACTTGGATTTACACTTTTCGATGGGAGTAACAAGCCAACTGAGTATATCAACCTAAATAGAACGGGACAAGGTACGGGACAAGGTACCTAACCAAGCTACAACGCTGCATGCAGTAAGTGTATTACCAGGGGCGGAGCTACATGAGGTCAGGGAGGGGCAGCCGTTTCATTCTGAAATTTTTTGCAAAATAAGCTTGTATAGTTGTACGATTTGTTAATTTTTTTTGCAAAATAACCATGTATATTTAAAAATGTGCATCATTTTGCCTCCCTAAAAAAGTAATAGATCTTGTTCTTTTCTGACGAAAATCCTAGATCCGCTCCTGTGTACCAGTCCATAATATCAAAAATATCAAAAGAGAATTCCCAGACTGGCATATGATAGATATGCATATGAATTATGCCAACCAATTGAACAAAATGAACCAGTTCAGCCTTTGACGCCAACCAGTGTACCAAGATTCAAGCACCAGCCTCCTTTTTGACATTCATAACGATTTTTATATCACAGAGACGGCAAAAAAATATATCTTAATTGTGTCACAACATTATTTACCCCTTAGATCTATTGATCAATCAATTCAGACCAGTTTTTATAAATATGCTCAGTGGATATCAACAGCCTCATGGTTGAGCTACTCAATTCTTGTGAAACACGTTAATGCGTCAAGTTCATGCCAAATACAAACGAGAAGACAATCTATTATAAGATCAATCAGTAATTGGTTGTTACCAGCACCAGCATATTGAGTACGCAGGCAGTATACTGTGGCAGCTCAAAATCCTTAATAGTCCAAGGACAAGACACCAAATGTTTGGCAGAACCTTCTGCACCACGCATCCAAAGCAGCAACCACAATTGCAACATAGTCTAATTAAATCACATGTCAATTTGCCATTTTCAAAGCGTACTCTTTCATGGGAAATGGCGGACAACAGACAGGTTTAGTTAGCTACCATTTGATCCGGGCACGTTCATGAAAGATGTAGAAAATAATAGAAATTAAATAAGAAGTAAACATAGTCTCATCAAGAGCTCATTGAATCGCAAAAATATATTTTTTTTGAACTGATGGAAAGAGAGAAAATAGCAGGCGATTCGAGAGGCGACTCTGAGGCCCATAGGGAAAATAGTAATGGGCCTCTATTCTCCAAGCTCATCAATGGCGTCAAGCATACCATCGAGCCTGCTCCTCTCATCATAGATCAAGATAATGTGACAATCTCCAAGCTGAATCAAGCGTTAGAAGAGATCGTAATCGTGAATAGATCTCTTGTGAACCTGGTGCAACAGGCGACGTGTGGATCATACAGAGATGCGCTGCTGACAAAAAAGACAGATCTACTTGTGAGAGTAGCGTCCTGTGTAGAGAAGCAAGATATCAAAGAGGGAAAAGCGGTTAAGGTTAGATCTTCTTTGCGTTTCCAGATATCTCGCAATCAATGTTTCCGTTGCAAGGAGATAGGTCACCTAGCCAAAGACTGTCGTAATCCAGTTGTGTGCTTTGAGTGTGGATGTACAGGCCATCGCTCGTGGCTGTGTGAGAAAAGGCGATCGAAAGAAGGCGATTAGCTTAGATCTCAAGCTGATCGAGCGACAGATCCATCTGCTGACCTTGTGGGAGATCAAAATCTGAATCAAGTGATGAGAGGAGATATGGAAGCTGGTGAAAAAAGCATCATGATCTTCGAAAATTCTGATGAATCAAGAATGATAGAGGACAGCTTCAAAAAGTGTGTGCTAATACATACGACGCAAGATCTGAATAGAGAAAGAGTTGAACGCAACCTCAGACGATCAGCTCCAAACTTCCCCTGGAGGATATCTGAGATTGAAGATTATCGCCCTAGTTGAAGGACCAGGATGGTGGCGTGACAAAGTGGGAAGGAGTGGGACAATCAGAGTCGAATCATCCATTCTCCGCACGACTCCTTAGGATCCATCATTTGGGAATGAAGATCGATTGAGAAGCCACTGAGTCAGGGTAAATAAATTTCCAAGGAAGCTATGGAGTAGAAAGGAGTTTGACAAACTAGTAGAATCGTTTGGGGTCATACTGGAGATTGATCAGAATATCCTTGCCAGAAACGATCTCAAGGAAGCTAAATTGAGGCTTGGAGTGTGCAAATCTCAAGACATAAGTCAAAGCAGGTGGTATACAGAAATGACAGGAACGAATTTTGCTGGTCAAAGGTTAGATTTCTGTTTGAGATACCTCCAGAACAAAGGAAAGAAAGATTGAAAAGAAGAAGAGTCTAGGTACCAAAAGACTCAAATTCTAAAGGAGGTATAGAAGGTAACAGAGATCAGACTAATAATGACAATACTGAGGAGGAAGATGGTGATATGGAAGAGGAATTTGAAGACTCTGAGGATCTGTTGATAGATCAAGAAAAGGCAGCTGATGCAATGACAAAAACAGAAAATGAGATCCTCACTGATCTAGCCCTCATAATACCATAAGACAGAACTATGATAACTGATAAGGGTAAAGGGGTGAGTCAAGAAGAAGAAGAACTAGGAGAAAGAGTGTATGAAGAAGGAAGCTCATCCAACCTACATATGAACACTGAGGGTTGTACACAGTTAAGGGTGTTTGATGGGAACTTACAGGGGGAAGTGCCAGAAAACAAAATGAGGGGAGAATTGATGATACCCACTGTAGAGATGAAGAGAAGTTTGACACTAGAGCAAGATATGGGGGGATGGCTTGACCAAATCACCAGATGAAGATGATGAAACTGTTTTTGATACTCTCCCCATAGCTCAACTACCACCTGTAACCAGACAGAGCCTGAGACAAAGACTGAAACATCCAGAAACATCAGCTATGGATAAGGCTATTCAAGTTAAGATGAAGTCCATTGGCCCAATTGTTCAAGATGAAGAAGGTAATACTCTAACCAAAGCATTCTCTTTTAATGAATTGGTAGATAGTGAAGTAGTACAGTTATTTCATTGCTTTGGGATCAAATTAGCTGATTCTAATGCAGAAGAGATTGAGAACATACAATTCCTAAGAACTCTATCTAAAAAACAATTTGAATCTGCTTTAGAAGAGATGGAATTTAGAATGCATAATGGAGTAAAGTTTGCTAAAAAAGATAAACAGAAAAGAGAAAAACTAGATCAAATAATTCAGAGGGTTAACACATTGGATATATAAAATGAAAGTTCTTTGCTGGAATGTTAGGGGTATCAATAAGTTAAAGAAAAGAAGATATATCAAAGAGCTGATCAGAGATAATAAACTAGATATAATTGGGGTCCAAGAAACTAAAAACGCTCAATGTTCTAAAAGATACATAAGATCTTTCTCACCTCCCTACTTCAAGTGGTGCTTTTTGCCAGCTAAGGGCATTGTAGGGGGGATAATAATAGGGGTTAATCTCAATAAATATTCAATACAAACCTCATATATAGCGACATATTCAGTATCTGTAGTGATCAAGGATGAGGAAAAAGGGTTAATGTTTGGATTCACAAGTGTGTATGGACAAACAAAATATAGTGAAAAACAAAAATTCTTTGAAGAATTGATATTCCTTAGAAAAAATTGGGAAGGGCCAAGGTTAGTGGGTGGTGACTTCAATGTTCTCAGATACAATCATGAAAAAAATAACCCAAATTTTAACTATTATGGAGCATTTAGATTTAACCAAACAATTGATGAGATGGAATTGTTAGAATATCCCTTGTTGGGTAACAAATACATGGTCTCACTACTATAAAAATGAGCTATTATAGCGGATTTATAAGGGCTATTATAGCGGATAAAGGAGGGGTATAATAGAGGGGGGCTGCTATAGGTATATGTTGTCCGCTATAATAGGTCGGGCTATTATAGCGGCCTTTTGCAAAAGTCCGCTATAATAGATTTTGAATTTTTTTTGAAAAATGGCGCTGTCAGCTTTTTCATTTATTGCGATATTGACTGATTTGATATGCATTTTTGCATAAATATCCATTCATAATTTATAATCAAGAGAAATTTTGTTTGCAAATATGTTTGATTGCTGATTTTGAACAGCCTAATTTTATTTTTAAACGATCTTATAAAATAACTCAATTTTATTTTTACAGTAATAACTGAGTGAGTTGTGAATTTTTTTTACAATAATACTCAGGACTCTTATATATATATATATATATAAACAAATTTAAAACACAATAATATTTGACGAAAATAGAATAATGGAAGATTTATGTGTGAAGAAGAATGGATAAGGGCAGATTTCTGTGTGAAGAAGAAAGAATGAGGGAAGATTTTAGTGAATGAAGAATGATGGAGAGTTGATATTTATATAGAGAAGTGAAATTTTTGGGAAGAAAATCTGTGTTGATCCGTGGGACTATGTGAAATTTTGGAGCGTTGGATTGACATGAATCAACGGTTGGATTCATACTACATAGTGATCCGTGGGAGACCCTATTATAGCGGCATTTATCTCCAATCCGCTATAATAGACCTATTATAGCGAACTATTGGTTCCATCCGCTATAATAGAACCCCCTATTATAGCGGTTTTTCTCTATGGTTCGCTATAATAGGTCTATTATAGCGGATGGCATCAAGGTCCGCTATAATAGGGGGGTTATAATAGCTCATTTCTTTAGTAGTGTCTAATTGTAGAAAAGCCCCCTGTCTAGCTCTATTGGATAGATTTCTATTCAATGCTAGCTGGGAAGCTTGTTTTCCACAAATGGAAGTAAGATGTCTTACTAGGTTTAATTCTGATCATTCACCCATTTTGCTACAAAATGAAGAAGATAAAAGTATAAACCATATCTTTAGATTTGATAACTCATGGACTGATAATGAGGAATTTGATTCTTTAATGCATAAATGGGGTACCATCAAAATTAGAGGGATTAAGAATCAGACTGCTCAATTTGTGAAGAAAATTAAAATTTTAAAGAAAAAAAATGAAAGGATGGGCCAAAAATCACTATGGCCAGATTAAAAAGTTGAAAGATATACACAAGTCTGAGATAGATAGACTTATAGCTATTCAAGAAGATAGAGACTAGGAAGATGAGGAATTATCAAAATACCTAGAGGTATCAACAAATTTAACTGAAATATACTCAGAAGAAGAAAAATATTAGAGTAACAGAGCTAAAGTAGACTGGTTACTTATGGGAGATAATAATACCAAGTATTTTCACAAATTAGCTTCTAGTTTTAAAAGGAAGAAAAGCATATCACATCTCAAGATAAAGGGTGTGAGTGTTTCAGATAAAGATACTATAGACAAACATGCCTTAGATTTCTATAAGGCATTGTTTGGAGTTACAGGATATCAAACTGCTAACATGGAAAAATCATTCTGGGGTACTGAAGATATGGTACCAACAGGTGATTTTGAGACACTCATCAAACCTTTCTCTCAAGAAGAAATTTATGAGGCTCTATATACCTCAACTTGGGACAAATCACCTGGACCTGATGGCATGACTTTTAAATTTTACCAAAAATATTGGAAAATATTAAAAGATGATATAATGGAAATATTTGATCAATTGTATAATCACAGGGGGGATATTTCCAAACTTAATAGAGCTATGGTGTGTCTAATACCAAAAAAAGAAAATGCTGAGGATATTAAACAGTTCAGACCAATATCACTAGTAAATTATATATACAAACTGTTGACAAAAGTTCTAACTAACAGATTGGAACCAGTGATCAATAAAATGATTGACCAATCAAAATCTGCTTTCATGAAAGACATATTCATTCTAGAAAATGTACTTTGTGCAGCAAAAATCATACACTCAGCAAAAATTGAAAAGATAGAAGGAGTAGTTCTCAAAATAGACTTAGAGAAGACATATGATAGAGTTCAATGGGATTTCTTGTTTGAAATGTTGTTGTTGAGAGGGTTTCCTGAGAGAGTAGTGAAATGGATACAACAACTGTTCAAAGGGGGACACACATACATTAATATAAATGGTAAAACCACACAATATTTTGAAGTAAAAATGGGGTTAAAACAAGGGGATCCTCTCTCTCCCTTGTTATTCAATCTTGTAGCAGATACCCTTAACCAAATACTGAAAAAGGAAGAGATATAGGATTGATCCAGGGGCTAGGACCCAAAATTAACAAAGGGCATGCAATCATTAACTTACATTATGCTGATGACATAGTTATTTTCTTGAAAGCAGATGTAAAGATGATGGAAATACTCAAATGGGCCTTCATTGCCTTTGAAGCTCTCTCAGATATGAAGATTAACTTTGACAAGTGTGAAATGTATCCTATCAACTTGAAAGAAGATAAATTAGATGCACTAGCTGAAGTGTTTGGATGCAAAACACATCAGTGGCCAATGCAATATTTAGAGATACCCATTCATTGGAGAAAAACAAAGGAAATAGATTGGGAAATGATAATTGAAAAGTTTCAGAAAAGACTACAAGGGTGGCAAGGGGTGTTCCTATCACTAGGGGGTAAAGTTGTCTTGATTAATAGTATTTTATCTTCTCTCCCTTTGTATATGCTATCCTTTCATATAATACCTACAAAAGTAAGAAAGAAAATAGACCAAAAGAGAACTTCCTTTGGAATTCAGGTGAGAGGAGGAAATACCACCTATGCAGATGAGATGAGGTATGTAGACCCAAAGATAAGGGGGGCTTAGGGATAACATATATTAAAGAAATGAATATATCCTTAATGTGTAAATGGCTCTGGAGATTGAAGAACCCAGCATGTGAAGGATGGTGGAAGGAAATACTTCTGTCTAAATATGAAAATGAGGGTAACAAAAAAAATTGGTCCCCATTCTGGAAATCAATCATAAAATATACACCTATAATAGACATCAACAGAAACATTGTGATTGGGGATGGTAAAAATACCAAATTCTGGGAGGATAAATGGTGTGGATCAGTTCCTCTGTGTGTTTCATATCCTACTCTAAATTAAAATAGCAATACATGTTGCTTATGTTGTATCATCAGGTTTGCATCTTAATTCACTACTAGAAAATGCTACAATAGCATAGGTAACATAAATTGAATTGCATCTCTAAGTAAGGTCGATGCAAAAAAAGTTATTTGTATGGGTGCGCAAACTGTTCAGAATAGGTTAAACAATTTCGGCTCATGCAAATTATACACACGCAACTAATATTAATACCCATGCAATTATACTAGTTTACCCATGCTAACAAAATAGATCCGAAAATTTTGGTGCCCCAATTTGAGAACACCGCCAGTATTTTCATTAAGGATTCGAAATAAATAATTACAAAACTCATTTCAGGCTTCCCTGTAACATTTCACCTTTGCGCCGCATCGCCCCTCATCGAGTCTTTGCGAAACCCTAATCTTGTAATCGGCTCTGCTTCAATTTTTTTCTTCGACCTTGTGGACACGCATCCCCGTCACTGGTAATTTGTTTTCTCGTATTGTATCATTCTCAGTTCTCTAAATCTTGTAATTTTAGGGTTTACTTTTTTTATGTCAAGGGATTACGGTTTGGAATTTTGTATTTTGTTTATAGTACTGAAATTGATTAAAGTGCATTTATTCTCTCACCGGTATCTTTTACTTCCATCAGTTCACATTTCTAAGCTACATTTTTGTGTATGTTTCTTAATTAAAATAGACACTAGACATTGTAACCTTCTTACCACACACTGTCGTAATTAAATCAATATCTGGTACAATTAGTTGAGATATATGCAACATTTGGTTGATATAAATGAAATATGTTTCTTTTGATTTTTCATTAAAAAATTAGCACAAACTAGATGACTTTTTATCTCTCTTTACTCTATAATGGTACAAAGAGCTCTTTATGACCAAGCCTCTAAGCTCAGGTTTCAACTTGAGGAGCAGACTGCTACCTGAACCATCTGAGCCAAAGGAAACATCAGCTTGAAACCTAGATATGTGGTGGTCTTCAAAAGAGCACATTCAAGAAACACACGAGTTTGCAATGCTGAATGTAAGAAGAGGTGGGATAATACTTCTTTCTTTCAAAAAAATGTAGTTTCCTACAATTTGCAATACTTCTGATAAGTTTTGGAACAGAACTCTATACAAAACTTAATTAAAAATATATTGTTGTGCTGTAATATCTCAATTGGTGCATGTTTGATAAAATAATGAGAGATTTCTTTAATTTACTTAGTTTCTCATTTATTGAGACAACAGACGCTAAGAGGACCTAATCTCTGAACCTCTTAGGAGATGGAAACCCAACTCATTTATTACTGGTATGTTTCTTTTTTCAATCAAGTAAAAATGTAATGTCTAATTTTAAGTCTCTTTGACTAAATTGCATTATTGTGTGATTGTAATATGCACACTAAAGATGATTAATGTTCCTTCTTCTATTACTTGATTGGAGGAGTTCATATTTTATATGGTTAAAATGCAGAGTCTACAAATTATGGGGACATACGAAAGTGGCTTCAAGTTAGAGGCAGATTAGTTGAGGTAAGTATTTCTTTTATCCTTTAGTGATTTGTCTTACATATTACTTGATTGCAACATTTGCTTAAGTCTTATAATAGATTTATGCTTGAATGTAGAGCTGTTTGGTGCCATTGGTTGGAATTGTGCAAGAGGGTACAGTCAACGGACATGAGTATGAATGTAAATTAATGGCTATGTTGTTGTGCACTGAATTGGACTAGTGGGTATTTTGAAAATAATATTACGTTGATTTGTGGTTTTTCTTTCTTTGACATTTGGTCTGTAAGATGATATGTTGAATGTGGTTAACTTTTGATATGAAATTACATAGTGATAATGGTTGTGCAATATTTGATTTTAGCAAACAATTAGCTAAGTGACAAATGTATGTATATGTATTGTTTTTATAGTGCGTGTTGAATTTAGCTTGGTTGATTTATGTGAAATCATTTTTATTTGTCATGTTTTGAAATTTAAAGCCTTAGTAAATTATATGTAAGATTTATGATAATTATAAACAAGATAGTTTATTAAGATGAGAATATAAAAAATATGAGGGTTGTGACGAAAAGTTCAATTGAAAATGGATACAAAAGTATTTATTTAGAGGTCCAATAAAAATTTGCCACGTAGTGAGTCAAATCTACAATGAAATAATGTCACGACCTACTTCCAGTGTTTTGGATGAAAACTTGCATAGGTCGCTCAAATTATTGGCCCATACAAAATGGTTTGCGCACCCATGCAAAATAAATTCAGCATCGGCCCCATGCAATAATTTGTTAACAGCATCGAGCATAGTTACATCGGCTCATTTACATGAGTGACCCATGCATCTAGGTCAATAGCATCGAAATAACGATGCAAGTAACGTATTTTTTACTTATGCTGCTATTGTATTTTCTAGTAGTGATTTTAGAAGAAATTTATCATTGATGCAAAGAGAACTCTATAGTCAGATGATGATTCAGGTAAACAATTTCTTACCTTTGACAAATAGTCAAGACAAAGTAATTTGGCAAGATAGAATCTCAGCAAAGGTCAGAAACAAAGATATTTACAACTGGCTCAATGATGGAGGAATTAATGACTATACAATAGATGAGATATGGAAGCTAAAAATACCAAAGAAAATACAAATATTTTTATGGCTGATGGTTAAAGGTAAATTGCTGGTAAAGAGCAATCTGCAGGCAAGAGGATGGCAAGGAGAAGAGACATGTGTTTACTGTCAAAAACTAGAAACAATCCCACATTTGTTTTTTGAATGCTCTCATGCTCGAAAAATATGGAGATATATTTGTAATTCAATGAATATAGTATTAATACCTTTAAATCTGACAGAACTGTATGAGATTAAAATGGGATTACAGCAGCAAGAAAAGCAACTGTTTGTTATGATAAGTGCAGCAATACTATGGATCATGTGGCTTGAAAGAAATAGCATTTGTTTTCAGGATAAAAAAGAGATGGCTGGTAAAACAATGATGGCAAACTTACTTAGTCTTTTGTATTATTGGGCAGGGGCATGGTCGGCAAGTCTCAAAGATCAGTTGGACAAATGGGCAAATGCAGCTGATTACTCAAAAAGAATGAGATTGACAGACAGGAGATGTTGCAATGAAGATTTGAAGGATGTGTAGGCTAGAGATAGGGTGCATAGTCTGATAGAATGATACTCATGTCATTTTATTTTGTTTTTGCAATTTTGCTATGATGGAGAAATCGTTTCTTGCTATTTTTGGTGTGATAAATACCAAGTAAATAAGAGGGTTGTAAAAGGGTGCCAAT